>CM019707.1:6321213-6328713 GCA_009760885.1 Achatina immaculata
ATTCAGAGAAAGTGAGACCTTTGCAAAAGCTTTGTTTGCATAACCGTCTTACACAATGTAAAGGGAAATGTCACGTCGACACGCAGTTTTGTGTGACCCTCTTATTCTTGCCAGTCGAGAAAACAGCCGACAGAGAGGGGTCTGTGTACTGCATGAAGGCTGCTGCAGTAACTCCACCCACGGGCAGAAAGCAAATAGTACGGAAACTGAAACAGTAAGACAACCAAAACTGGCTACGACCTTCCCAGAATCGATATTTTGGGGACAAATTAAATCAAAACATCTGGATGAGGGAGGGGGGAGTTTGGGATGGACGTAGCCCATGTCTGTGTGGTGTACCTTAATGAGAAGTCGACAATGATATCTCTCTAAGAATAGTTACGCTTCCTTCGGAGATGAATTTTGTAAAGTGGTGCAAAACTATTCTCTCTCTCTCTCTCTCTCTCTCTCTCTTCTTTCCCTCTTTCTGTCTCTTTTTCCATGTCCATGTAAATCTGTCTCTCTCTACCCCCTCTCTGTCTTCCCTTCCCCGCCCTCTTTGCCCTATAAATTTACCATTCTGTTTTCATCCACCACCAGGCCCCTTTAAAAATGAGGAAGTTCTCAGGGCCCCGGAACGATGCACTCGCTTGGCCTGCCTCACTGGGCCCGAATGTCGCCCCAGAACAAGCCAAAGGCAAAGGGGTGAATACGCTTGTTCGATGAGGCAATCAGCGACCCATAGCTGACCAAGACCCTGTCTCACCTCTCCGTGGTACCCCTAGTAACACGCCTAGCCTGGCTAACGGGGCAGGGATCGCCATAGTCCCCATGGTGGTGGAGTCTGCTAAAGAAGCATTGCACACCCCCCTGCTTTTTAGCTGTACTCCGGGAGTGAAAAAGTAGCTGCCATAACCCTCTCCCAAGCCGATACGATGCTGTGCCTCAACACCTCTACAGCATCAGCCACAAAGAACACCAGCTCGCTGTTACAGGGAGTTCGTACAAGTGAAAGCCGAAAGGCATGACAGACAATGGGATCATTACACGGAAGGTATACACAACTGTGCAGTCTCGAGAATTAGAGAAACAATAAAGCAACAACTACAGACATTCCAGCACTGTCTTGGTTTTACTTGCCACACATCCCATACCCAAACCATTTTGTTTTTAAATTAAAACAAATCCCGTATACGTGACATGACAATCAAGCGCGTATGGCAAATGGGTGACGTGATCTGTCGCGCGTTAGAGACTACCCTTTTCCCATTAAACTTTTTTGTCTCGTCATCTCGATTCTGGTGCTCTCACAGGAGTTCTGTAGCCTGTTCTACCTTCTTTGTATTTCTCTAATCCATGTCTCAGGCCTGCGTGATTGAATCCCGTATTTCACGTATATGAACATGTTTTTAAGCACGCAATAATTACGGGATATTTAAGCACGGTGTCAAAAACTGATAGCAAAAGAATTGAAACCTAAAAAAAAAAAAACCATAACCAACATGCGAAGATCTTTCAACCTGTTTATCCTTGACGTTCCATGATCTATTGAACTCACTGCACTTCCTTGACTTTCACGAGCTTCGGCAGGTGGTGCTTTATTCTGAGAGTTTGTTTGTTTTTTTTAAGGTCTGTTTATGGAATGAAAGAAATAAACCTGATCTCACTCCCTTTTCAAGTTTGACGCCCACTGGCATGAGCTTTAGTGCAGGAATCAGCTTCATAGACAAACAAGTTCATAGTACAAGGAGGTCGTCATTAGTTCGGTCTATTTTTTGTTAAAAACATCTTGTTTTATAACAGAATCCCATCACAAGAAACACTCCCGTTTTATAACTGTCTTTCTAATAAGAAACGTCTTGTTTTATAACTTTTCCTCCCACAAAAAAAAAATATCGTTTTATAACAGAGTGCACCTCTCACAAGAAACATCTTGTTTTATAACTTTTCCTCTCACAAAAATATCTTGTTTTATAACTTTTCCTCTCACAAAAAACATCTTGTTTTATAACTTTTCCTCTCACAAAAAACATCTTGTTTTATAACAGAGTGCACCTCTAGCAAGAAATATCTTGTTTTATAACAGAGCGCACCTCTAGCAAGAAGTATTTTGTTTTATAACAGAGTGCACCTCTCACAAGAAACATCTTGTTTTATAGCGAGAATCCCCCACACAAGAAACATCTTATTTTAAAGGGAGAATTATCCGTGACAAGAAACAGCTTATTTTATGGAGAGAATCCCCACACATAAGAAACATCTTATTTTATAGCGAGAATCCTCAACGCACACACAAGAAACATCTTGTTTTATAGCGAGAATCCCCCTCACAAGAAACATCTTATTTTATAGCGAGAATCCCCCATACACGAAACATCTTGTTTTATTAACGAGAATCCCCTTTGCAAAAAACATCTTATTTTATGACAAGGCTCCCTCTCTCATAAAAAACATCTTGTTTTATTAACGAGAATCCCTCACACAAAAAATATCTTTTTTTATAACAAGAGTTCACCTCACATGTTTTATAACATTTCCTCTCACAAGAAACATCTTGTTTTATAACAGCTCCTCGCACAAGAAACATCTTGTTTTATAACAGCTCCTCATACAAGACACATCTTGTTTTATAACAACTCCTCACACACGACACATCTTGTTTTATAACAACTCCTCACACACGACACATCTTGTTTTATAACAACTTCTCACACAAGACACATCTTGTTTTAGTTTTACAGCAGCCCCTCTCATAAGAAACATCTTGTTCTACAACAGATGAAGAATGTAAGAAGAAGTAAGACCAGTGAGACAAGGAAACAATAAAGGGCCTAGCCCACCATTTTCATTTCATTCATTTGCATGTCCCTTGCGGAACTTTGCCTTCCTAACAGCACTTCTATAGGCCTCTCGGTTGTGAGCAAGATGGCCTGCTGCTGATAAATCCATTTGCAGATCATCAACGATGTCTTGCAGCCATCTTCGGCTTGGTCTTCCTCTCTTTCTTTTTTTCCATAATGTATACCCTTCCAAGACGGTCTTCTCTAGATTATCATGACGTTTAAAACCATTCTCATAGGAACAAGTTTTTGAAATAGGAAACAACGAGGCTTTCGTAAGGTAAAGTAAGAGAACACAGTTTTGTAGGATTAGATCTCGGGAAAAATCTTAGACAAAGCATTTTAGTGAGACATGAGAGAAAGAAAAATAACACCTTGTTCTCTTACTTTACCAAACTCCACTCCCCGTGATCTCTGCCACGTTAGCTAGACTAGACGCGCCAACGGAAAGGTGGGATAGGGTCTTGGTCAGCTATGGTTCGCGAACCCTGACATAAGCAGCCAGCTGTGATTCACTGACCGCTACAACCAACTGTGTCTTCATCCTATTATTTCCAAATGAAATTCATTAGAAATCTGTTCTCAGCGCTTCCTTCTCCCACGGCCAGAAGCAACATTCAATATATTTTCAGCTGTTCTCGTATTCTCACTTTATAATTTGATTACATTTCCGTTTGTATCACCTGTATTTGCCACCTACAGTTTGTTTCACCTGTGTTTGTCACCTACACACAAGTACAACCCAGTCTCCCCCCCCCCCCAGCTTAAAAAAAAAACAAAACAAAACTTTCATTTTCCCAGAAAGCGGGGAGAATTTACTGTTAAAATCTGTCAGCTAAATTTAGCATATGTTAAAAAAGAGAGGCTTAAAAACGAACGCAGAACATTTTTTTCTCATGTATGTCACTGCGTCTTCCAGTGTTTTTTTTTCCTGTACTTGTTTACACACGGTACAAATGTCCCTTTTTTCCTGTGGGGGGGGGGGGGGGGGTAAAGCTCGGAAATAAACTGACAAAGATTTCAGTATAAGATTTGTTCAGATTGTTGATGTCCTTGGGAGTTTCTTGGTTCACATGCCCCGTTAGTCTGAAGTCCGAGGTGGAGTGTGGGTCTTCTTGTAACTGGTGTAGTTGTTTTGTGTAAACTGTTCTCTTGGAAATGGCCGGGGATTAAACTGTGTTTTTTTGGTCTGTCTGTCTGTCTGTAATAGTTCTCTCTCAGTCTCAGATTCCAGGGACATAATAACTTTTTATTTCTCTATCTCAGACTCATAGGTCTCTCTCTCTCTCTCTCTCTCTTCTCTCTCTCTCTCTCATTCCCGCAGATTCGTAGCAAATAATAGTTCTCTCTCTATCTCTATTCTTGTAAGAAAAATAAAGAGTTATAAATTGCACCCCGACCTAATAAAATTAATTGCATCGTTTCTTTCAGGCAGACAACAGGTAGTATTCTTCAACAATTCTCTATCAAAGTCTGCTAAAGTTCCGCAAGGTTCTATTCTAGGCCCGTTGCTCTTTGCTACCTATATCAATGATCTTCCATTTCATCTTAAACACTTTTCTAGTGACATTTTTGCCGATGATTGCACAGTCTACACCAGTGACTACGATTGTATTAATCTAGAATCAACTCTTCAGGTCGAGTTATACAATTTAATTAGGTGGAGCAAAAACAATGACATAATTATAAACACCGATAAAACAAAATCAATGCTCATAACAATAAGACAGAAACTACAAAAACGCAACAAAAACAACACTTCGGCTCAGCATGGAAACATCACAGATAGAAAACGTTAGCGAGCACAAAACACTAGGTCTTATTACTGACCAACGTCTGACCTGGAACTCTCATGTGCAAGGTCTAACAAAACTCATCGCACAAAAAGTATACCAGTCAAAATTAAGCACTTCATCGATCAAGACACAAGGAAGACATACTGCATATCACATATACAAACACATTCAGACTATCATCAACAGTCTGGGATGGTTGCTCAGTGTCAAATACAAAGAGGCTTTACTCCAAAAGCGAGCAGTAAAGCTTATTAGTGACAAAGATCATGCACAAACAACTAACCAGCACAAACGTTATCAAAATACTGCCTCTTAAGAACAGGTTCCTCTTCAACAAAGCCAAGTTAGTACATCAAATTCTTTGTGAATGTTTAAGAGCGAAACGTAAATGTTATATTTTATTTTATGTCTCTCAGCTTCAATGTTAATTATGTTGTTACATGAACAACATATTTGTAGAATGTCTGGAATAGAGTGAAAGATGTATGATAAAGGGCAGAATGTCAGGCGGGCCTGCGTGTCCAATTCTTAACCCTTTTGAAATAAAGATCAATCAATCCATCAATCAATCTCCCTCCCTCCCTCCCTCCCTCTCTCTCTCTCTCTCTCTCTCTCTCTCTCTCTCTCTCTCTCTTTCAGTTTTACAAATAACATAATCATGTAACTACTTGTTATTAATTAACTTTCCGTGCTGGAGGAAGAAACACGGACGTGTGGTGGGGTGCGGGAGTAAAAACGCGGGTCTTGGTCTATAAGGGGGCATAGTTGTAAAATGGAATGGAAAACAGTATTTCCGTGTACTTCCGTATACTTAATATGTGTCAAAGTATAGCTAAATGAATGAAAATTTCATAAATGCAGAGTTTTTTTAGGAAAAAAGAAGTAATGTGATGTTTTTAGACACTGATTGTGGCCAGTTCACCATCGGCTAGGTCTAGATCCGCGCTACTTACCCCTACTTACCATCTGAGATGTATATATCTACTTGTCGATCTCGTATTGTGACTCCGTATTGCATTCTCGCTGAATGAATGTCTGAACTAACCTCCTAACTACTCCTAACTACTTCTCCAGTCGTCTAAATATGTCTAGATCTACTTAGAAAACATTCAAGAGCAGCGGGGTGGCCATAGGATATGTCCATACCCCTATCTACATCGTCAAAAATTGAAAAATTTCCATGCTTCGCATCCTTGTTCTCGCTCGGCATCGCTCGTAACTAGGCACGCATTCTCCATTTTGAAAGTGTCACCGGAATCGCGGACGAAATATGTACAATCTAAATGTTACACCACTTGTTTTAATGAAACAAACAATGTCACTATATCGACCATACGGTAGCTTAGGGACACTTCCGGTGTCGATATATCGACCATACTGTTAAAAACTGCAAAACTTTCTGTATACCTGTACTATCTCTCTGTAACTGCGAACTGGTGTTCTTTGCAGCTTATGCTGTGGAGTGTTGAGGCACAGCATCGTATCAGCGTAGGAGCGGGTTATGGTCTCTATTTTTTCACTCCCGGAGTACAGCTAAAAAACAAGGGGTGTGTAATGCTTCTTTAACAGACTCCACTACCATGGGGACTATGACGATCCCTGCCCCATTAGCCAGGCTAGACCTGTTACTAGGGGTACCAACGGAGAGGTGGGGCAGGGTCTTGGTCAGCTATGGGTCGCTGATTGCCTCATCGGACAGCGTCTTCACTCCCACTTTCTGCATAAAAACACTACTCTTTCTCTATCTATCAGTCTATCTTTCTCTCTCTTTATCATTCTCTCTTTCTCTATCTATCAGTCTATCTTTCTCTCTCTTTATCATTCTCTCTTTCTCTATCTATCAGTCTATCTTTCTCTCTCTTTATCATTCTCTCTTTCGATGTCTCTCTTTCTATCCTTCTCTCTCTTTCTCCCATCTGTAATAATAATAATAATAATAATAATAATAATAATAATATAATAATAATAATAATAATACGGTTATGTTACCACGTCTCCTAGACCTTTATCATAACATCAAGTATCAATATAATTTCATAAGGTCATAAGTTTTTCCCTTTCATCTCCTTACTTTTCTTTATCCATATTACTATCCCCATTAGATATTCAGTAAAGCCAAACTATAAAAACGCATCTTCGCTTTTATATGAGCGTGTTTTTATATGGGCGTGTTTTGTATAAACATACAGGAAACAAAATGAGAGTGCCAGGTAACTTAACAAACAACAAGGTCAGCGCGCCAGTCGCAGGTCAGTGCTTCAACAAAATTATTGAATCCAAAGTTAAGGTCACATGTCTGCCTAACCTACAGCAGCAGAATTTGCTGATTTAAAAGAGGAAAAAAAATCACCTTCACGAACTCTGAAGTTCAGAGGTCAGGATTCAGTTTTTATTCGCCCTCATCTTTCGTTTGACGAAGATACAAAGATATTTAAAGTGTAATAGTCGAGAAAAAGCTGCACATAGTGGCAGTATACATTTTAATAGTTAAGAAGAAGTTGGGATTTGTGACAGTACAAATTCTAATATTTAGGAACAAGCTACATCTGGTGACAGTACAAATTCTAATATTTACGACCAAACTGCACCTGGTGACAGTACAAATTCTAATATTTACGACCAAATTGCACCTGGTGACAGTATAAATTCTAATAGTTAGGAACAAGCTACACCTGGTGTCAGTATAAATTCTAATAGTTAGGAACAAGTGACAGTACAAATTCTGGTGACAGTATAAATTCTAATAGTTAGTGTAATAGAATTCCTTAATTCTGGAATTCTGTTCTTTTATTTAATTTTATAGGGGAGTTAACCAGGGATTTATTTGGTAGACTGATGTAGTTGTTAGCGCCATTAGTTATTTTTTTTAAAGTGAAGGTCAACTA
>CM019707.1:6333713-6348713 GCA_009760885.1 Achatina immaculata
TATGTACGTTTTATTTTTCCGATTATACAACAAATGATTTTGCCAAGAAAAGAAAGTAAGAAAAACAAGTGGGATTGGAGAAACAAAAGAGGTTCAATGTATAGGTCTTTTTAAGCCATACTTCATCAAATACTAATAACGTTTTTTTTCGTTTTTTTTTTTTTGTCTAAGATCACGTTTTGTTTTGTTTTTTTAAACAAGGTTACTAAGTTTGGGTTTACAGTTTCAACAAATAAATTTTCAGTCTTTGTTAAAGTTTGTTTTCTATAACAATTTAACTGCATGTACAGCAATGATTTCATATGTTTGTGTGTACTTTTGCACGTCATTTTCACAATTTATATTTCGCAGTTGTCTCTCTACTTTCCCTGGCATATCTGTCCGTCTGTCGTTTTCTTACTTTCTGTCTTTTTCTCTTTTCTCCTCCTCCTCTCTCTCTCTCTCTCTCTCTCTCTCTCTCTCTCTCTCTCTCTCTCTCTCTCTCTCTTTCAGTCAGTTTCTCTCGCACGCAGTCCTCTTATTCTCTTTATGTAACTTTCCTATCTGTGATCAACATAACAGACAAAATGAAAAAGCTATCGAGACACTGAGCGATAGAAACCTGCCCGTATTTGACCTCTGTGTCTTCTCTTTCTAGTCTTCTTTGGCCTGTATGGGGATCTTTACAAAAGTGAAACTGCTGACAACCTCTCAGTACTGCTCCAGATAAGTCCCATGTGTGACGTAATTTGACACGCTATCTACACTGAAGCCCATCGTAACTTTCTTAAGTTCGCCAGTTCTGGGTCAGCATTTGAAAACGCTGGTTGTTCGAGACAAACTGACTTTCGAGAACCAGCCGCACCGAAAATAAATCCAGTGCGTTCGGAAAGTAACTGTGCACTAGTATCGATTCCGTTATGGTAGTGATATCTTAACGACTGTGGTATCTAGCCACATCTACCTGCATACGTTAGTGTGTTGAAGACTGCTGTTATGTAGCTTAATCGGCGACTCCGACCAAGGCAGGTAGATGTGGCTAGATACCGCAGACATTAAGAAATCACTACGATACTGGAATCGATACTGGGCTAGTGCACAGTTACTTATGGAACACCACGTATATCTGTATTAAGAGGGCCCGCTTCATTTCATTTCCTTCCTTATATTGTCCTGGAAGTAGTGAAGACTGCTAGAATGATACATAGATTTTCAGACCCAGCGAAAGAGCGCACCAGAATCTTGACCAAGCACCGAGGCTGTTGCAACAAGGTCAGCCGCTTGCTGGGGTCTCCATGGTGGCGGTTGAGAGGGGGGCTGGTGACTGTGTGTGTGGTGGGGGGGGGGGTCTTATCCTGGTTCTGAAGCTAAATATTGTGATCCACTCACAGATGAGCACATTCTTCTTCTTCTTTTTCTTTTTCTTCTTCTTCTTCTTCTTCTGAACTGCGAGCTAGTGTTTTTCTGCAGCCAATGTTGTGAATGTGTTGATGCATAGCATCGTGCCGAGCTGTGAGTGGATAACGGCTGCTGTTTTTTTTTCGGGTGGATAATTAAAAAGATTTTTAGAATATCTAAATTCAACAAATATTAACAAACACTATTTAATGGCATAGCTTTGGTACTAATCACAAAAGAATTATTTATAATCTCTCTCTCTCTCTCTTTCTCTCTCTCTCCCTCTCTCTCTCTCTTTTTCTCTCTCTCCCAACCTTAAGTGCCCAGGGCACATGGGGCTTCCGCAAGGTTTTCCACAAATGTTCATCCTTTGCCTTTTTTTTCCGCTCTTGCCCAGGTGAGCCCTCTATTGCTCAACATCCTTTCTGTTGTTCTTCTCCATGCCTCTTTATTTATAATACCACTTCGTAAATAATCCAACATTTTTCAAGATATGAAATATTTGAAACATTCAACTGCCATTAAATTTATATTAAGAACAACAACACTTCAATGAACGATAGCGAGTATGCTTGTTGATATTTCAATATTTAGGTCTGAAAACATAAAGTATGAGGATTTCTGTGATATCTTTTTTTTAAAATATAATTTAGTACCTTCTTACGACCATAGTTCAGAACCCCGGATCAGAGCAGATAGTGCCATGTCAACAGGCATAGCCGGTCATCTCTCTCCATCTTGCTCGATCCTCCGTGTCTCCATCTCCCTCGATCCTCTGTGTCTCCATCTTGCTCGATCCTCCGTGTCTCCATCTCGCTCGATCCTCCGTGTCTCCATCTCCCTCGATCCTCCGTGCTTCCATCTCCCTCGGTCCTCCGTGTCTCCATCTCCCTCGATCCTCCGTGTCTCCATCTCGCTCGATCCTTTGTGTCTCCATCTCGCTCGATCCTCCGTGTCTCCATCTCCCTCGATCCTCCGTGCTTCCATCTCCCTCGATCCTCCGTGTCTCCATCTCCCTCGATCCTCCGTGTCTCCATCTCCCTCGATCCTCCGTGTCTCGAATCAAGTCGACTGCTGTTTTCCTGCCAAACCCATACAGTCAGGCCATCCAGGTATTTCCGCCTTCCTCTGCCCTCTCTAGTTTTTTTTTTTTTTTTTGTCATTTATCTTTCTAGTTATAAGACCAATTTTTCAAGACTTTCGTGTCTGCTTGTGTTCTTATGTACGGCTCTAGTTTGACATACTCCTATAGCCTGCTTTAATACTTCTTATGTACGGCTCTAGTTTGACATACTCCTTTCTTATATTATATATCTTATATCCGTCCCGTGCCGTTAAACGTCACATAGGGCTCGTAAAGTAGTTCGCCAATTTTTCCTGTCTTCGGCGAGTCTTTCAACCTCATCAAAGGATTTTATGCCTGTTAACTTGGCCTCTCTTAATAATGTCCTCTTCAGAGTTTCACGCGGTCTGCCCCTTTTTCTTCGGCCTGTTGTGTTCCACCTGATAGCTTGTTTTGGGATTCTCTGATCATTTCTTCTCATCAAGTGACCAACATATGTCCATCTCCTTTTCCTGATCACCCGTGAGACTGGTTGTTGTTCAGTCATCTGTCTTATCTCTGCATTGTTCTTGAATTCATTCCACTTGATGCCGAGTATTTTCCTTAGGCATTTGTTTTCAAAAGAGTCTAATTTCTTTTTTTATTTCTTTAGTTGTTTTCCAGCTTTCGCATGCATAAATGAGGGCGGATATTACATTTGAATTGAATAGTCTTAACTTGGTTTTTGTGCTTATAACTTTTGAATTCCATATGTTCTCAAGATTCTTGAAGATTGATGCTGCTTTTGCAATTCTAATCCTAACTTCCTTTCTAGTGTCACCATCCTGGTCTATGTAGCTGCCAAGGTATGCAAATTGATTGACTTCTTCAATATCTGTCCCTTCTATGTGTATTTTCCATTTTGATTGATGGGAATTTTCATTATTTTTGTTTTGTCCTTGTTAATTTCAAGTCCTATTTTGCTAGCCAGTGAAGACAGGCTATCTGTTTTTTCTTGCATGGAATTCACATTATTACTGATAAGAGTTATGCCATCAGCAAAATCAAGATCTTCTAGTTGGGTCCCATGTACCCAGTCAATACCTGTGTTACCTGTGCAGCATTTTTTAATTATGAAGTCTATTGTAATCCCAAAAAGTAAAGGAGACAGTATACATCCTTGTTTCACGCCTGTTTCAATCTGGAACCATTCACTCATCCCTTCTTCTGTCTTGACTGCACAACCATATCCATTGTATAAGTCCTTAATGATGTTGACAATTTTAGATGGTATTCCATATAGACATAAAATTCTCCATAATAAATCTCTGTGTATGCTATCAAATGCCTTTTTAAAATCTATGAAGTTCATACTCCTTTAGCCTGCTTTAATACTTCTTATGTACGGCTCTAGTTTTACACACTCCTTTAGCCTGCTTTAATACTTCTTATGTACGGCTGTAGTTTTACACACTCCTTTAGCCTGCTATAATACTTCTTAGTTTTCTCATTTATGCTTTACGAACACTAACAGAAAGAGCTTTAGAAGTACAGAAAGATCTCTACTTATGCTTCATTGATTACACCAAGGCATTTGACAAGGTGAAACATAATGAAATTATTAAAATGCTTGAAGACATCAATATAGACGGCAAAGACCTGAGGATTGTAAAACATCTATACTGGCAGCAAGAAGCAGCAGTTCGAGTTGAAAATAGAACTGGAAAATATCAACCTATAAAACAATTGGTGCGACAAGGATGTGTACTATCTCCAGACCTTTTTTCTCTGTACAGCGAGAATATTCTAAGAACAATCATCACAGAACCAGGCATAAAAATTGGAGGATACAATATTAACAACCTTCGGTATGCTGACGACACAGTACTGATAGCTGAGAACCAACAAGACCTGCAAAATCTCTTGGATAAAGTCGCCAAAGAAAGTGAACAGAAAGGCCTTACTTTGAACATCAAAAAGACAGAGACTATGGTTATATCTAAGAAACAGACTCTACCAGCATGCAGTATTAAATTAAACGGAACTATTCTAAAGCAGGTGCAGAAATTCAAATACCTTGGAGCAGTAATAACTTCAGATGGGAAATGCAGAACAGAAATTAGGAACAGAATAGGCCAAGCAAAGACTTCATTTCAGAGAATGAGAAACATATTGACCAACACATCCTTATCAATGAATGTTAGAAAACGAGTCCTAAAATGCTATATTGAACCTATCTTGTTATATGGAAGTGAATCATGGACAATAGGCAAGTCTGCACAAAAATCATTGGAAGCAGCAGAAATGTGGTTTATTAGAAGAATGTTGCGAATCCCCTGGACAGCAAAAATAACTAATGAAGAATGTAGGAGAAGAGCTGGAGAGACAAAAAAACTTGTCAAAAAGATAAGAGAGAGACAATGTACTTTCATAGGACATGCAATGAGAAGAGGGGGCATTGAAAATATTATAACAACAGGAAAAAAAGAAGGAAGAAGATCAAGAGGAAGACCAAGAGAAATGATACTGGACAGTCTGACAGGATGGTGTGAGAGGAGATCACCAAATGAGCTGATGGCCTGCATGAAGGATCGTGTACTCTGGAGAAGCATAATAGCCAACGCCAGTCGGCACGGCACATGATGATGATGATAATACTTCTTATGTACGGCTGTAGTTTTACACACTCCTTTAGCCTGCTGTAATACTTCTTATGTACGGCTGTAGTTTTACACACTCCTTTAGCCTGCTTTAATACTTCTTATGTACGGCTGTAGTTTTACACACTCCTTTAGCCTGCTTTAATACTTCTTATGTACGGTTCTAGTTTGGCACACTCCTTTAGCCTGCTTTAATACTTCTTATGTACGGTTCTAGTTTGGCACACTCCTTTAGCCTGCTTTAATACTTCTTATGTACGGCTGTAGTTTTACACCCTCCTTTAGCCTCCTTTAATACTTCTTATGTACGGCTGTAGTTTTACACCCTCCTTTAGCCTCCTTTAATACTTCTTATGTACGGCTGTAGTTTTACACCCTCCTTTAGCCTCCTTTAATACTTCTTATGTACGGCTGTAGTTTTACACACTCCTTTAGCCTGCTGTAATACTTCTTCATATGTCTTTCTAGCTGTCCATGGTATACGAAGTATCCCCTTCTCAAGAACCACATTTTAGTAATAGTCTGTATTCTTCGTTCTAATTGTTCATTTATAGTCCATGTCTCACTTGCATAAATTAGAATAGGTTTTATGTAGCATAACTCTCTCTCTCTCTTATTGCCACTTAACACCCACCCCCCCCCCCAACCCCGACCACAATTTGGGTCATGACCCAGGGTTGGGAACTATTGCTGTGGACCGTTTTATTTAAATGAGGAGCTCTTCCGCTGTTCACTCGAACATCGATGCTAATCTCACGAATGCGACAGCCTGGTTGTCAGCACACATCGAATAGCCTTTTTTGAAGAAAGTCTAAAGAATTAGGACGAATAGCTCGTTGGTTTGTGGCGACCTTCAAAATTCAGTTTAGTTCGCAGAACTGGCGTTACAAAGATTAATCATTAATGTTCAGATTCTATTGGTGGCGATAACCCTCTGCTTAACTCGGTCGGTTTCTGGTGAAAAATACGCCACAGAGTGTAGATATGGAGAATGACAGCTTGCCATTGGCTGCTGTGAAAGAGAAAGTGTGTCACGATCCTTTTTTTTTGACGCCCGTAACATCCAGTCATAGACAAACTCCAGCACAAAACTTTATCGCCGATGAGTCTTCTGATAGTCATAAATCCTTGCCATCGGTGACTCTTTATGATAGCCATGACGTCTTTTCCTCGATGAGTCACTCATCTTACAGATAACCTAAATTCACCAGGTACATTCGAACGTCACGCTAGCTCTCCAGTTTACGTCATGCGGACCTCTAAACTGTCATAAGGACTTCTTCGAAAGGTAACAAGAGTTCTGATATGTCCGGAATAAATTCTCAGTTTTAAACTGAGTGAGTAGACGCTTGGTCTAGTAAACCAGTGGTAGTGGGTTCAGGTCCCAGCAGTAGGGATTTTTTTCTTGTACCACCACACCAAAAAAGGTCCTGGGGTCCATCATCATCATCATCATCATCATGTGCCATGCCTACTGGCGTTGGCTATTATGCTTCTCCAGAGTACACAATCCCTCATGCAGGCCATCAGTTCAGTTGGTGATCTCCTCTCACACCATCTCGTCAGACTGTCCAATATAATTTCTCTTGGTCTTGCCCTAGGTCTTCTTCCCTCTATATTTCCTGTTGTTATAATATTTTCAATGCCCCCTCTTCTCACTGCATGTCCTATGAAAGTACATTGTCTCTTTCTTATTTTTTTAACAAGGATTTTTTGTCTCTCCAGCTCTTCTAATACATTCTTCATTAGTTATTTTTGTTGTCAAGGTAATTCGCAACATTCTTCTAATAAACCACATTTCTGCTGCTTCCAGTGATTTTTGCGCAGACCTGCCTACTGTCCATGATTCACTTCCATATAAAAAGATAAGTTCAATATAGCATTTTAGGACTCCTTTTCTAACATTTATTGATAAGGATGTGTTGCATAATATGTTTCTCATTCTCTGAATACAGTCTTTGCTTGGCTTATTCTGTTCCTAATTTCTGTTCTGTATTTCTCATCTGGGGTCCACCCAGCATCTAAAAAATGGCTACCAGAGAAATCTTTGAAGGTAAATGTGGCCAGGCGTGATACTGACCACATCAGACTTTCATGTGCCGATGGTCTTGGAACTACGGGCCTAACACCGTATCCCCAATATACCTTAATGCCATGGAAACGGGGATTTTACCTTTTCTATATACAACTTTGAGCCTTCGTATATAAAAATTGACTCATTAACGTTCAGAATGTCTGCCTTTACATTTCAGGTAATACCATTACGGTACATTCTGGAGCCTGATCTTTCAAAATGGATGGTTAATATTAAACAATATTGACCATAAACATTCGAAAAATAAGACAAAACAACAAGATGGCCCTTCACAAGCAGAAAATGGGTTGTTTAAAAACTGTTCCATAGGTTAGCAAAGGTACAGTTATGTTAAAAAAAAATAGTTGAAAGATTGAAATCAATTACTATCTTTTACAAGTAGCTTAGAAAAATGGGGGGGGGGGGGGGGGGGGGGAGAGAATGAACAAACGAACATACTTTATTTTCACAGGGTTAAGAATTGGGCACACAGGCCCGTCTAACATTCTGCCCTTCATCATACAGCTTTCACTCGGTCACAGTCATTCAGCATTTGTTGATGAGCATAATAATCATGAAGACACAATCAAATGATTGCATAATAAATAAAACACCATCTCTTGTCCATGCACTCAGATTTATGTAACTACATGAAATAAACTTACATTATTACATTCATTCACAACTAACAAATTTATACAAAAGCAGTATAAAAAATACAACAATCAAGTAATACTTTAAACTACTGTAGACTTTGACAGCACTATATATATATACATATACTTTTCATATAGGCAAGTACATGTGGATACATTCACACACAAATGCAAGTACATACCACAAATATACAAAAACATGCACACATATACATATATATACACATACGTATGTATACACATAAACATGCTGTTATATACGTACACATACACACATATAATGTATACATGGAAAGACACCAATAACTTTATTGTTCAGTGTATCGATTTTTCTGGTACATACTTTAGAGGGAAGATCTTAGTTTGAGGTACAGATCCTCTCTCTCTCTCTCTCTCTCTCTCTCTCTCTCTCTCTCTCTCTCTCTCCGAACCTTAAGTGCCCAAGGCACATTGGGTTTCCGCAAGGGTTTTCCACAAACCCCTGTCTTTTGTTTCCGCTCTTGCCCAAGCCTCTGTTGCTCAACATCCTCTCTCTTCTTCTTCTTCTCCATGTCTCCTTTTGTCTACCCTTAACTTCTGTTCCCTTATGGTGTCCATCTTAGTGCTGTTTTTGGTAGTTAGTCGACAGAGTATAATGCCCTTGAATTACTCCTCGATATAAATTTGTAAAGCAGGAAGTAAAGTGTAGCCAATCTGACTTCCTCAAAACTTAGTTAACTGTTTTCATCATAATTCATTCGTCAAGTTCGAATTGTTTTGCGAGAAGCAAAGTCCATGCTAGGAAAAAAAAAAGGAGAAGTACCATAAAGTATTGTAAAAACGCAGTATTCATGATACACTATACGATAAAACGTTCTTTTCCTTTCAATTCATAGGAATATTTCGTAAGCATTACGTTATTAATTTTCCTAGTACAATAATTTGCAATATTTTATCTCTTCTTGAGTCATTCCCTACACAGGGTCGAGTGCTATATGTTATGTGCAGCGATGGTGATATTAAAGAAGAGGTCCAAGCACGTGTGGACGCGTCCAGAGTTTTAACAAATGGTGGCCCTTTCTAGCTTTCCACTATCCTTTCATGTTTCAGAATTTATCTGGAAATATAGACATCGAAGGAGAAAGGCACCCATGTGCCAAGATATTCAAGAACGTGGTGGACTTTGGCGCCAACGAAGCTATTTTGAACGTTAAAATGGGAAATGTTTTTGGTTAGCAGGGCTTAGCAAGTTTCAAAGCTGAAAGCAAATAGTGGACAAAGATGTATTACCGATCGCAGGTCGTGGAAAGTGGAACTGCAGACATAAGAAAGAAAAAAAAAGCATAATTAAAATCGAATGTACCCAAATCTACGGTGTATTTGTGATTAAAAACAAATATAGCAACAAGAAAGGAAACTGAACTGATTCATTTAATTTGGCTTTAACACGAACCAAGGTGACTAGCTATAGAATAACATTCAAAACTCGGTTTATGGAAGAAAAGATGATTTTCACTGACAAAATATGAAGAACTGAAGGTTTTGGCTTGTGTGGACATAAAAATCATCAATGTCCTTTCGGTCCTAGCGTGCAACTAGAGATTTAATGTGTACTTTCATATAATAAAAACGTTTATGGCAATTCACTGTTAACATTTGATATGCATATTTTTTTTTTCCGAAGCAAATAAACTGGACAAGAGAAAGTCGCAATTTTTCCATGTACTCTCCGTAGAAGGGGAAATAATCCTTTAACCACTGATTGTTTGGACTATACACGAAGCCACTGCAGTGAAGCTGTGATACCAGAATGTATAAACTAGGGAAAAAAAGTAGGAACAGCTTTATTACTCAACGGGTACACAGTTGTGACGTTTCGGCGTGAGCCTTAATCATACAAAAACACACAGGACAAAGAAATAGAGTGAGAAATTTTGTGAATTTACACTTGATCTCCTCTCTCTATTTCTTTGTCCTGTGTGTTTTTGTATGATTAAGGCTCACCCGAAACGTCACAACTGTGTACCCGTTGAGTAATAAAGCTGTTCCTACTTTTTTCCCCTAGTTTATACATTCTGGTATCACAGCTTTACTGCAGTGGCTTCGTGTATAGTTATATAATCATACACTAATTAATGTGTGTTCTATGAAAGGGACGGCTTATTGGTGAAGTGATAAAGTGTATCTTGTATCTTCATGACGAAGGTCTGTAGTTCGAACGTACCAGAGGCGTCCCAGTTAACAGAACATCCGTGAAGAGTAGTATCTGGTTTCTTCTAGAGCTGGGGAAGGGGAGAAGGTCAGACGTGATGCTGTCCAGGTCACCCTTTTAGTGTGTAAACAGGAAAAAAGAAAAGACGCGGACGCAAGCGCCATTTCCTTCCATTTGTCATAACGATAGAGTACAGAGTTAAATACCATTTACTTTTGCCTCCGTGACAAAATACAGGGACTACATACCACTTACCTTGGTATCCGTGACAAAATACAGGGGTACATACCACTTACTTTGTTTCCGTGGCAAAATACAGGGGCACATGCCACTTACCTTTGTATCCGTGACAAAATACAGGGGTACATACCACTTACTTTGTATCCGTGACAAAATACAGGGATACATACCACTTACTTTGTATCCGTGACAAAATACAGGGGTACATACCACTTACTTTGTATCCGTGACAAAATACAGGGGTACATACCACTTACTTTGTATCCGTGACAAAATACAGGGATACATACCACTTACCTTTGTCTCCGCGGCAAATATAGGGCTATCTACCATTTATCTTTGCCTCGATGACAAAATACAGGGCTACACACCATTTACCTTTGTTTCCATGGCAAAATATTTAACTTTACTTCAGTGGCACAACATATGACTGCTTATCCTTTATCTTTGTTTTATTGTAGCGCAATCCCTATTAGACTCTCGGCTACAAACATTTTTTTAAAAATCGTATTCGCTATTACCTCTTACAGAGTTATTGTTCTTTTGAAGTCTCATCTTGCCAGTAGCAAATGTATTATATATAGAAGTCACCCCCGAGTTATGACAGACCGATTTACGAGGTTTCATAAGACTGTATAATGTGTTGTGATTTTTTTTTTGTGATTAATTTACAACACATTTCTACATACACTAAAAATTCACCACAGGACAAGAGAAGAGATGAATTAGCACATAGCATCATCATCATCATTTGGGGAGCAATTTGTGTGCATCAGCGAAAAGTTGTTACGGTAAAATTCTTTGTTTAATGTGCTGTGATTCATATCAATGGAAACAAGATTCCGAGTACTTAAATGTTACATCGAACCAATTTTGTTTTATGGATGTGAAGCATGGTCTATGAATAAGAGAGGACAGCGAGAAATGGAAGCCATGGAGCTGTGGTTTATAAGAAAGATGTTGAAGGTACCATGGACAGCCAAGAAAACCAATCAAGAAGTCTTTAGAGAGGCTGGAGTTAAAAACAGATTATAGCAAAGATCAGAGGCAGACAAGAGAGATTTATAGGACATTTCCTGAGAATATGAAAATTGGAACACACTGCGTCAAGTGGAAAAATTGAGGGAAGAAGAGACAGAAGAAGACACAGAGAGAGAGAGAGAGAGAGAGAGAGAAGTTACTGGATGGGTTGTCAGTGTGGTTAAGAAGAAAGTTACCGGCGGATCTCATAATCAACGCACAAGGCAGGGAATTGTGGAGAGAAATGATCGCCTACGCCACGCGGCATGGCACTTAGATTCATATTCTGCAAGAACTTTTTTTTATGATTACTGTGTTGATTTGCATCGCGTTATCATTTTAAAGTGATGGTAAACATGTCTATTCATCCTGCAACATGTTATAATAATGAAATGTACCTAGTGTGATCTCCCTTTGTAATAGCGCTCGACTTACGCCAAATCCATCTGCCGGACCGACATTTCTCCTGTCGTAAAATACTCGGCATCAAGTGGAATGAATTTAAGAACAATGCAGAGATAAGACAGATGACTGAACAACAACCAGTCTCACGGGTGATCAGGAAAAGGAGATGGACGTACGTTGGTCACTTGATGAGAAGAAATGATCAGAGAATCCTAAAACAAGCTATCAAGTGGAACACAACAGGCCGAAGAAAACGAAGCAGACCGAGTGAAACTCTGAAGAGGACATTGTTAAGAGAGGCCAAATTAACAGGCATAAAATCCCTTGATGAGGTTGAAAGACTCGCCGAAGACAGAAAAAAATTGGCGAACTACTTTGTGAGCCCTATGTGACGTTTAACGGCACGGGAAGGATATAAGATATAAGAAATGCGACCGTAAGTCGCCACATGAAAGAGTATATTGTACTCCCCAAAAGCATTGCAAACCAGCATTGCCATACGTGCTTCTGAGACAGTCTCCATCGTTACTTTGCAGTAAATATACTTTCAAACTGCAAAAACAAAGCAATGAAAACAATACTCTCACATTAGCACTTAAGTACTACAAATCACGTACCAGACATACGAATATATGCACGTTAGATTTTAAGTACACCATTCATGGACGTTTGCCAATGTTTTCTTTACTGTCAGTGGAACAGGTTTATGGCGCCTCTCTGTCCTTTAAAAGAAAAAAAAACCGCAATTATCCGGAAAGGAAGATTTAAAACATGCAGTCGACAAAATAGAAGCAAGTTAAATCACTGTAGAGCTCGTATAAAAAAAGTACCACTCAGAACAGTATAGTGATAGACTGAAGCAAAACACATTTATACCCTACTGAATATATGCATATCTAAGTAATAAGATATTATATTATATTTATTATTATCTATTAATATAATATCCTAAAAATATTAAAAATATAATATAAATATATAAAAAATATTATAATATATATAATATAATAAAAATATAATTATTTAGAAACATAGTAATATTCTATTATCATAGGACATTATATACATTAATTTATGTAATAAGACATGATTCTTTCCTTTCTCAAAACCACATGAAGAACGATCATTACAGAACCACGTACAGAAGTCGGAGGATACAATATTAACAATCTTCGATATGCTAATTACACACTGCCCAAAGCTGAGAACAGACAAAACCTGCAAAATCTCTTGGATAAAGTCGCTAAAGAAAATGAACAAAAAAGGCCTTACTTTAAACATCACAAAAAGGCAGAGACTATGGTTATATCTAAGAAACAGAATCCAGCAAAATGCAGTATAAAATTTAATAGAACAGTTCTTAATCAGGTGCAAAAAAATTCAGAAACCTTGGAGCACTAATCTTCTTCTTCTTCTTCGTTCGCTTCTACCACCAAGACCGCCCTGTGATCCCACTGAATTTACGCCTGTGGTCCTCGTTAAGTCCTGTGGTCCCCCATGTGGTCCCCGAAAGGACCACACGAGATCCTCGAGAGGACCACAAGAGGTTCAGAGTATCGTAGAGCTTGAGCCTGTATTCTTGGTGGGTCTATTAAGCGGGATTGCGTGACACCGTGGTTTTCGTTGCACCAGTTTAGTCTAGAATTGGATTTTCTCACAGGAAAACCTCGACGTGTTTTGGATATCAGCATATCCCCGCTGGATGAGAGATGGTTGCCCACCCAGGCCAGAGTTGGACTTTCTCACCTGAAAACCTCGACGTCTTTTGAGATATGGAGCACTAATAACTTCAGATGGGAAATGCAGAACAGAAATTAGGAACAGAAAGGCCAAGCAAAGAGTGCATTTCAGAGAATGAAAAACGTATTATGCAACACATTTTTAGAAAACAAGTTCTAAAATGATATACTGAACATATTACATAGAAGTGAACCATGGGCAATATGCGGGTCTGCACAAAGATCATTGGAAGCACTAGAAGTGTTGTTTATGAGAAGAATAATGTGAATTTCCTGGACAGCAAAATATTACTAAAGATGAATTATGAGAATAGCATAGAGACAACAACAAAAATCTTGTAAAAAATATAAGAGAGAGACAATGTACTGTCACAGGATATGCAATGAGAAGGGGGGGGGGGCACTGAAAATATTGCAACAACAGGAAAAACAGAGGGAAGGAGAGCCAAGGGAAAATCGAAGGAAATGATATTGGATAGTCTGATGAGATGTTGTGAGAGGAGATCACCAACTGAGCTGATGGCTTGCATGAAGTAAACCTCGCTGTGGGTACTGTGAAGAAGCATAATAGCCAACGCCAGTCGGCACAGAACATGATGATGATGATGATGATGAACCCACATTAAAAACTCCACCGAAAAAAAAAACGCCCAGAGAATCTGGAACAGAGCAGCAGCCGTGTCAAGATAACATGAATGTCACATTTTACAGAAACGTGCACTGCGGGTTCCTAGAAGGAGGGTGGGGGGAGGAATGTGGAGGTAATGTGCTACAGCTCCTAGAACAGGTTTCAGTGCTGCAAGACCTCGACCGGATGAGGTTTCGTTTTTTTTTCCTACTTCTTCTTCTTCTTCTTGGAAATGCTGGGTTTACAAATTAAAAGTTTGAAACGTGGGTAGTTGGGTGGTGGTTGGAAGGAGTAAAGAATTTGTTGCTTTTTTTTTTTTTTACATTTTTTCCCCTTGTATGCTTGGCCTGTATCGCCGGATGCAGTATTCAAGGACATAAAAATGAAAAAAAAAAAAGCGGATTCAGAAATAAGTCCGTGCACACCAGAAATGGGGACATTTTTTTAAAATAGCTATAAATGGGCATATGTTCTTTTTTTTCTTTTCCTTTAATCTATAAAATGTGCTGAGATTGCGTGGAACTCTGGGACAGGCGTTTCTGAACATGGGGAGGGAGGGGGGATAGATCAGGTAGCACTGCTTTCTTCCTCGGCGCTTCTGGTGAGGTTCAAACCACTGTAGTCTGTAATTTTACTGCCCGCAAACCGATCCTTGTTTCTTATCTGAAAAAATTGTCTTCTTTTCCTGCACGTCTTAAGAGTCCCACCAAGACGTCTATTTGCCCCCTCAACACCGAAAAGTATATGAGGAAGGAGACAAGACAAGTAAAAGCTTTCATCTGTGTTTTTTTTTTAATACGAAACATTACTTTAAAAAAACACCCCAAAAAAACTTCACTTTTGTGGCGGTAAAATTCATAGCAAGAAAGACTTGAGTAAATGTTCAGATCTTCGTTATGTGAAGTGGGACAAATGAAAAAAAAGGGCAAGCGTACTCAGACAATCTAATCAAAGCATGTGGAAGTAGG